>JAEOAD010000008.1:27935000-27950000 GCA_036365145.1 Orientallactaga sibirica
CACAAGAAGACTGCAGGTTTCAGTGCACTCTGAAATGTATAACCAGTACGAACTTTGTTTTTTCTCTGTTTGCTCAAATCCTCTTAGTAAACTGTATGGATATTTCTTTTGATTGGGCTTCTAACTGAATTACTGGCTGCTATTTGGAAATTGTAATTAGTTTTGAAATTGACATTTAAATATAAATTTTACAGTGCACACTGATTGGCCAGGGAGTAGGATGAGAGAATTATTCTTATGGTTTGGTCTTAACTGTTCATTCTGATGCTTCAGCTGTTACATGGAATCCCAAATGTGTCTTTGAAAGCCTGATTGGTGTACAGGGGCTCCTACTGCTTGTCATTCTGTCCTCAGCTCCTCTTATGTACAGCATCTCTCATTCATCGGGGGCACAGCTTGGCTTTTCTGCACTTTCTTGAAGGAAAGCTGCCAGGGTTGAGAGGTCCGCATTTGAGTTTTTCTGAAATGCACTCATGCGTTACCAAAAATCTTCCTACTTCCTCATGTGATTCTTGATTTTAATGACTGATACTCTGCCAGCTGACTCAAGAACCAAGCAATTACAGTAATGTTGGTCCTTGGATCTGATTGTGAGGTCCAGAACAGAATGTTGCTTTTCTTTGTACTTAAGGCATGTGACAAGAACAGAGACCAGGAATCAATTTAAGAACAATAGGTAGTTGAGTTAAAGCATCATTGTCATTAAGAGGTATTTTCCACAGGCTTGGTTTTGTGTTTTTTTTTTTTTTTTTTGTAAATGTATGATTAGAGCTAGGTTCTCAGCCGAACATTTCCATGTTTTATTGAGCAACCTTGCTTAGGATGCCTATGCACCTCTAAGCCTCCCCCTCATGTTTTTACTTTGTACTTATTTGCAGAGAGGGAGAGAGAGAATGAAAATAAATATGGGTGTGTTAGGGCCTCTTGCCACTGCAAATGAATTCCAGATGCATGTGCCACATGGGCACTGGGGAATTGAACCCTGGGCCAGCAGACTTTGTAAGCAATCATCTTTAACTGCTGAACTATCTTCCCAGCCAGCCTCAGCTTCCTCCTTTTAATTTTATATTTATTTATTTATTTATTTATTTATTTATTTATTTATTTATTTCAAGGTAGGGTCTCACTTAAGCCCAGGCTGACCTGGAATTCACTCTGTATTCTCAGGGTGGCCTCGAACTCACGGCAATCCTCCTACCTCTGCCTCCCGAGTGCTGGGATTAAAGGCGTGCGCCACCATGCCCAGCTCTGCTTCCTCCTTTGGACACTTTCCTAATCACTATGATGATGATGATGATGATGATTGTTGTTGTTATTTTATTCCTCCTCCTCGCAGTCCCCCATCTCCACCTCCTCCTCTTCCTTCCACTTCTTTACAATACCGGAGACTGAAACCAAGGCCTCTCACATGTTGTGTGAACACTCTACCGCTGACCTATATCTCCAGCCTACAAGGTTCTTTTAGATTCTTAGACTGTTCTAATGAAAACAAAAATTGCATAGAACACTTTCTGAGTTAATCCTACTTCAGTGAATGGAAATGGGACCACAGTGGGATTAAATTGGGAAATTATGTCAACATATGAGTTTTTCATTCACATTCCTCACAGAAGTGCCAATTTTGATAATTACCCATAGATGTGAGATCTTTGTACGAGTTCAGGCATCCATGTTGTAAAAAAAGAGATATAGATAGATAGGTAGGCATTGAATAATGTGATAGAATGTTCCGCTTTATCCCGTCTCCTCCTATGTAGCAGAGCTCAGTGCCATGCAGTCCTACTGGCCTTATGTTTTTCCACTGGGAAAAAGCAAGACTGTAGTGAGTGCTTGTCCTCCCCAGCCATGTGCAAAACTTCCCAAGAAGAGCACTTATCTCTCAACTCACTCAGAATTCTGCAGACTTGGCATGGATGAAGAGCCTAAAGGCAGCTAGGATCAGGCAGTGAAGTGGAGGCTTATCACAGCTGGGTCCAGGGATTTCCACTAACCATCCCATGCACTCCATCTAGAGGCCCAGCCATGAATCTAAGAGAGTGTGTATCTCCTCTGTTACCCAGCCAACACCCCGTGTATGTTCCCATAGATGAAACTCAGGAGCCTCTACAGACCTTTCATAAGAACAGCTAGCTGACTTTACCACTAGATTGGGAGATGACACCCCTGGCCATCTCAGGATATAATAAAGATGGTAGAGGGAGGCTTTCAGCACCTTGTCTGGCTTTCTAGAGGTGAGGGAAGGGTACAATCTTAATACTTCCTCTAAAAGGGAAGAACTGAAATGGGGTGGAACTACCCAAACAATAACCCCAGAGTTTCAATCTAACCAGACTGTTTGGAAAACCTCTTTTCTTCTAAAGCTGGACAGTAAGGACTGAAAGAGGTGAGAACACCTTCAAATGCAAAGATAGAAATGAAGACTTCAGGCGCATACAATCAGAAACATACTCCAAGGAATACAACCCCCAAAGTGGAAATCTACAAATTGCCTAGCACAACATTCAAAATAATTATTTGAAGGAAGCTCAGTGAACATACAGAGAACATAGATAATGATAAACATCAAGAAAACAATATACTAGCAACATGAAATGTTCAGCAAAGGAGTAAAAATTATAAAAGTAATATGAGAATGAAGTGAAAAGGATGGAAATGAATAAAGAGTGAACAGAATGCGAAACACAGAGAATTTAACTGGAAGACAATAACACAGGAGGAAACATCTGCAAACTCAGACACAGACTACTTGAAATTCTCTGTCAGAGAAGAAACAAAAGAATCAAAGTGAGCAGAGAGAGCCTACAAGACTTAAGGGCAGCCATCATGTGAACCAATATAAGCATCATGATAGAAAGAAAAGTTAGGAATATGGGAAAAAAAAGTTGAAGAAATACTGGCTGAAAACTTCCCATTTCTTGGGAGGGATACAGCTATCCAAGTTTATTAAGGCTTAAAGGCCCCCAACACAATTAACAGAAAGACTTTAAGAACCAAAAATTAAAAAAATTAAAATTAAAACATGGTAAACTTAGGCTGGGTAGATGTCTCAGCAGGTAAGTGTGCTAACCTGATTTTGATCCCCAAGCACCCACATGAAGAGCCATTCACGGCTGCACAGGTCTATAACGTCAGTGCTGAGGGAGCACGCCTAGACACAGGAGGATCACTGAGACTTCCTGGACAAACAGCCTAGTGAAAAAACGGGGAGCTCCCAGTTCAGTGAAAGACTTTGTGCCAGGGAAGTAAGGCAGAAGAGTGATCGAGGAGGGTACTTGATATCTTCATGTGTGTATATGTGGTACACATAGCTACTCATAACATGTGCACATGTATACATGTATACCACAATATACATGTATGCAACACACACACACACACACACACTACCCTCACACTATACACATATACCAAAAGGATCTTAATAGTAAGTTACATTATGATCAAATTTTCTCATATCAAACACAAAGAAAGAATTTTGTAAGCCGGACATGGTGGTGCATGCCTTTAATCCCAGGCAGAGGTAGGAGGATCAACAAACAAACAAACAAACAAACAAACAAACAAACAACCAACCAACCAAAGAGAGTTTTGAAAACTGCAATAGTAAAACAACTCTTCACATATATGGGAGCCTCTGTAAAGCTATCAGCAGATTGCTCAGCAAAAATTATGTAGGACAGGAGAAAGTGGGATGACAAAACAGAAAGCAGAAGACCTGCCAACTAAAAATATGATACCCAGGAAAGCTAATTTTCATATGAAGGAGATATAAAAGAATTTTCCAGATGAAGAAAAGCTAAGGATGTTCTTTAAGCTAAAATGAAAGAGTAACTGGTTAATAACTTTGAAAACACAGCAAAACTCACCTGCAAAGGTACATATCTATCAGATTCTAACTACTTTAATATTGTAATGGTGGTCTGTAAATCTCTTTTAACTCTAGTTATAATTATTAAAAGACAAAAGTATCTAAATACTTATAACTACTCTTCTTTAAATAGCACTACAGATAACACTACTAATGTATGTTAAGCATAAAATGATGTAATTATAACATCAGAAACATACAACATGATGGGAAGAGAACTGAAAATGTAGTTTTTGTGTTTAGTTTATGTTACTGTAAACTTCACAGTAGCTCAGTTGGTAGAGTTCTTACATAGAATGAATGAGGACCTGGGTTCAGTCCCTAGCACTGCATAAACCGGTGTGGTGGCACAGGTCTGTAATTCTACCTCTTGGGAGGTCAAGACAAGAAGATTAGAAGTTCAAGATCAGGAGCTGGTGAGATGCTGGCCTGGATTCCATTCAATTCTCCACCCACCCACCTACCCACCCACTTAAAACTGGATAAACATTTGTTTGCAACAGCAAGAGACCCTGGTGTGTCCCCTATGCCATATAAATAAATAAATAAACATATAAAAGAGAAGTTCAAGATATCCTTAGGCCAGCCTGAGAGTGACTATTGTAATTATGTTTTATGTAGGTCTCATGGTAACCACAAAGAAAAACCTCTAGTAGGTACTTAAAAAGTGAAAAAAAAATTTTTTTTTAAAGTGAAAAAAGTACCAAAAGATACCACTAGAAATCTTAGATCACAAAGCAAAGCAGAGAGGAAGAAATCAACAAGGAATTCCAAAACTGAAAACAACTTTTTGAATGTCAGTGTTTAGTCTTTGCCTATCAATAACTACTTCAAATGTAGGTAGACCACATTTCCTAGATTGCATACAGAGTGGCTGAATGTGTAGGAAAAACAAATAAGTGAGCAAACAAGAAAGAAACAACAAATAAATAATCAAGATCCAATACACTACCTACAAGAGGCTTACTTACCTTTAAGGATAAGCTAAGTGTGGTGGCTTATGCCTATGACCCTAGAACTCAGGTGGTGAAGGCATGAGCATCAGTTTAGGGCCCACCTGGGCTCCATTAAGACCCTGCTTCAAAAATAGCAATGAGGGCTGGAGAGAAGGTGCCTGCATGACAAGCCTAAGAATGCCGTCTCGATTCTCCAGGCCCCACATTTAGCCAGACATAAAAAGTGATGCAAGGGCACAATGCCGCACTTGCCCACAAGAAGGCGCATGCGTCTGGAGATCATTCACAGCTGCTGAAATGGCCCTGGTGCACCCATTCTCTCTGTCTCTCTGCCTCTTCCTCTTCCTCTCTCTCTGTTTCTCTCTGTCTCTCTCTTTCTTAAAAAGAAAAAGCAATGATAGGGCTGGAGGGATGGCTTAGTGATTAAAGCACTTGCCTGTAAAGCCCAAGGACCCAGGTTTTATTCCCCAGGACCCAGGTAAGCCAGATGCACAAGGTAGCACATGTGTCTGGAGTTTGATTGTAGTGGCTGGAGGCTCAGACATGCCCATTCTCATTCTCTCTGTCTGTTGCTCTTCTATCTCTCTCTGCTTGCAAATAAATTAAAAACATAGCAATAACAAAATAAAACAACAACAAGCAAAAAGGATATACCTTTTGTCTGAAACTTAATGAGTAAAAAAATATATATTCCATGCAAATGAGCAAGGGTGGCCAAAATAGACCTCAAGTTAAAAACTATCAGAAAAGACAAAGTATATTATGCAGTGAGAAAAGGATTAATTCACCACTCAGGTATCAAAACTATAAGTAAATATGTAGAATAAGTATTAGCAAAACCAAAGGGAGAAATAACAGCAACACAATAATAACAGTAACATTACTTCCCCACTTTCAACACTGGACCAATATGCAAACAGAACCTCAGTAAGGAAGCACTGTAGGCTGAGTGAACTTAGCAGACATGTACACAACATCCTTTCCAGAAGTAAGGCACATGGAATGTCTTCCAGGATTTGTCATATGTTGGGTCACAAGAATAAAGCTTCACAAATTTAGGAAAATTAAATAATATATGGATTTTTTTATCACAATGATATGAAACTAGCAACCAAAACCAGGAAGAAAATGGGGAAATTTATATATATGTGGAAATTAAGCAATTCTGAACAAAATTCTGAACAAAAAAGAGATCAAAAGTGATAAAGGGCTGGAGAAATGGCATTATCAGTTAAAGTGCTTGCCTGCAAAGTTAAGGACCCAAGTTTGATTCCTCAGAACCCACATCAGCCAAATGCACAAGGGAGCACATGTGCCTGGAGTTGTTTGCAGTGGCTAGAGACCCTGGCATGCCCATTGCCTCTCTTTCTTTCTCTCTTATAAATAATAATATAAAAATACTCTTTTTTTGAAGAGAGACAGAGAGAGAGAGAGCACACCAGCAGCCTCTCAGCCCGTGAATGAACTCCAGATGCATGTGCCCCCTTCTGGGCAAGTGCAGCATTGCACCCTTGTGTTACTTTTTGCACCTGGCTAAACATGGGACCTGGAGAATCGATTGGGTGTTCTTAGGCTTGGCAGGCAGGCGCCTTAACCGCTAAGCCTTCCCTCCAGCCCCTAAAAATACTTTTTAAAAAAGTGGTAAAAACAGGGGCTGGGGAGATGGCTGAGCAGTTAAAGGTGCTTGCTAAGAAGCCTGTAAGGCTGAGTTAGAGTCCTCCACACCCACATAAAGCTGGACACAGAGTGTCATGTGTATCTGTAATCTCAATGCACTTACAGCAATGGGAGGCAGGGTCTGGAGAATCCAGAAGTCTGTGGGCCAGCAGGACTGGCACACAGCAGTGACGATAACAACAAGGAAGACCTTGTCTCAAGCAAAAGTGGAAGGAGTTGTCCTCAGACTGATACACACATCATACACACCCACCCATACATAGACACATATACAACATAATTTAAAAAGAATGGGAGTGGGGCTGGAGGGATGGCTCAGTGGCTAAAGGCACTTGCATGTAAAGCCTGATAACCTGGGTTTGTTTCTCCAATGCCCATGTAAAGCCAGATGTTCAAAGTGGTGCTCATTTGCAGTAGAAGGAGGTCCTGGCATGCCCATCCTCACACTCTCTCTGTCTCTCTCAAATAAGTAACTAAAAAAAATTTTTAGAGGGGGCCGGATGGATGGCTTAGTGGTTAAGGCATTTGCCTACAAAGTCAAAGAATCCCAGTTCAGTTCCCCAGGACCCACATAAGCCAGATGCACAAGGTGGCACATGCATCTGGAGTTCATTTGCAGTGGCTGGAGGCCCTGGTGTGCATATTCTCTCTTTCTCTCAAATAAATAAAAAAAAATATATTTTAAAAAGAAATATTTTTAAAAGTGGAAGGAATCCTCTTCCCTTCATCCTGCATGGGTGCTTAGGACTCGACACTGTGATTAGGACACTGTGATTGAGACCAGTAAGTACATTGCACACCTGGATTTCCTTTAGGAATCCTTTTCCCTTCATCCCATGGGCACAGACGACTTAAGGCTATGCTGAGTACCAGCCCTCGGTATATTTTTATCATCCTCTTCTCTTCACCATGGGGCAGCAGCCATCTCCCATTTGGGCATGGACCCAAGTGTAAGTTCAAGTACAGGTGCAACTTGAATTCAGTCCACCACATCTACTCTATCTACAAAGCAGCAGCAGACACTCTCAAGACTGAACTCCAAGCACCACAAAACAGAGCAAAGACAAGTGAACACAAAGAAACCCAAGCACTGTTCCAAGTACTCAACACATGAGTGCCAGCAAGACCGGACGAATGTGCTATCTCCAGGCAGATTCATTCTGCTCTCCCATTTAGTCAGAGAAACTGCTTTTTAAAGATGGTAGTATCTACTGAGGAGATTCAAAACCCATTAAAGTGCTTCTATGAGGTGACAGTTGCGTGCTCAGCACTAAATGAGTCATATCTATCACACCTACTAAGGCTCAGGGAACATTGCAAAAAGGGGGCAGGAAGAATGTAACAGCCAGAGATGGGAGGAGTGCTTTGGAATGCTGTCTTCTAGACATGAGGTCTGGCTGTTGTATTCATGATCTCATAGTGACTGTCATTACCTATGCAAAACTTGCACAGTCCTGGGCCTATCAACATTCTGTCATGGATGATGGAGGAGGGATACATACATATATACATATATGGGATATATATATATATATATATATATATATATATATATATATATATATATATCCATTTTGTGGAAGGCAAAAAAAATCCAAATAAAAGGACTAGTGGAATTGGGAACAAAAGAAAGTAATGGGGTAGGATTATGATAAAATGCATTACATACATGTATGAAAATTGTCAATGAAAAAGATTTTTAGAACTGGAGAGATAGCTTAACAGTTAAGGCGCTTGCCTGTGAAGCCTAAAGATCCAGGTTTGATTCTCCAGGTCCCACGTAAGCTATATGCACAAGGTAGTACATGTATCTGGAGTTCTTTTGCAGTGGCTAGACACCCTGGCATGCCCATTCTCTCTCTCTCTCTAATAAGTAACTAAATGAAATTAAAATTAAAATTAAAAAAAAACAAGAAAAAGTTTCTTAAAAGTCAAAGGAAAATCTGACTGGAGAGAACAAGCACTATACAATGTCCAGAATCCTAAGGTGAACAGAAACATAAAAAAAGAGATTGACATCAACTATATGAAATTCAGCAAAATGATCCAGAAAATATTAGATCTAGAACTGGGGAGATGATCAAGGAGCACAACACTTGCACTTACAAGAATGAGGACAGCAGTTCAGATTCTCAGTCCTCACATCGAAGTTGGGCACCGTAGTGGATGTCTGTAATTCCAGGATCACTACACTGACACGGAAGGTGGAGGCAAGAGAATCCGTGGAAGCTTGTGAGCCAGCTAACCTGGCATATACAGAGATAAACAACAAGAGACCCTGTCTCACAAGATGAAAGGCAAGGACCAACATGCAAAGTGTCCTCTGGTTCCACACATATGCTGTTGTACATGTACATCCCCAACCCACAATGATTACAAAATATTAGGTCTATGGGCTGGAGAGATGGCTTAGCAGTTAAGGCACTTGCCTGAAAAGCCAAAAGATCCGGGTTTGATTCCCCAGGATCCAGTAAGCCAAATGCACAAGGTGGTGCATGCGTCTGGAATTTGTTTGCAGTGGCTAGAGGCCCTGATGTACCGATCTCTTAGTCTCTCTCTCTCTTTCTTCCTCTATCTTTCTCACAAATAAATAAATAAATAAATAAATAAATAAATAAAAAAAAAATAAAAAAATAGGTCAGCTGGGTGTGGTGGCACACTCCTTTAATCCTAGCACTTGGAGGCAGAGATAGGAAGGTTGCCATGAGGTCGAGGCCACCCTGAGATGACATAGTGAATTCCAGGTCATCCTGGGCTGGAGTGAGACCTTACCTCGAAAAACAAAAACAGACAAACAAAAATTAGGCCTAGTAAGCTCTAATGAGAATGAATACCACAAAGTATATAATTAAAGCAATTCTGGGAATGCTTGTCTACAAAGGGTCTCATTCACAAAAATGTATTTAGGAACCTAAATTTTAAATGTAATGGTGTCAAGGAAATAAAAAAAAATGATTAAGAAAGCAAGACAAAATAAATAAACACATTAGACAAATAAAAATGGGAACACTATTCCAATATGTACAGGAAGAAGGAAACTCAGTGCTAGAGGAATAGTAACTACATGCAGATAAGCAAGGTCTGAACCCCGTTTAAACCATAGGGGTTCAGCAAAAGAACAAAGGCAAAAAAAAAAAAAAAAAGATCAGAGGTAAAAATGATCACAACAGAAGTAAACAAAGTAGAGATTAGAAGACAATAGAAAAGATTGACAAAACTCAGTTCTTTTTTTTTTTTTTGGAGAGAGACACAGAGAGAGACAGAGAGAGAGGGAGGGGAAGACAGATAGAGATGGGCGCACCAGCAACCTCTCAGCTGCTGCCAACAAAATCCAGATGTGTGCGCCCCCTTGTGGGCAAGTGCAGCATTGCGCCCTTGCGTCCCTTTGCATCTGGCTAAACGTGGGACCTGGAGATTAGAACCGCTGGAGATTGGAACCAGCATTCTTAGGCTTAGGAGGCAGGCGCCTTAACCACTAAGCCATCTCTCCAGCCCAAAACTCAGTTTTTGAGAAACAAAATTTACCCAACTTTAGCAAGACTAAGGAAAAAGACAAGACCCAAGTAAGTAAAAGTATAGGGCTGGAAAGATGGCTTAGTGGTTAAGTGCCCTTCCTGCACAAGTATAATGGCCCGAGGGAGCCAGAAATTGCATAAATTTGAATCTCTACATCCAACATAAACTGCTGGGTGGCTATGTACACCTGCAATCCCAGTCTGGCAAAAGGGAATAGAGAGTAGGGAGTCACAGGGGCTCCCTTAAAACAGAAAGCTGGAACTGGGAACCAAGTCAGGATCCTATGGAGACCAAGATTATGGACTCCAAGAGAAGCTCCCATGAGTCTCTGGCCAAAAGAGAGGCTACACCTATCGTAATTCCTCTAAATTTACAATGCGTATCCCCTCTAACCTCTGATGACCACACTCTCCATTGGAGGATCTGTTTTTCTTTTTCAGAAGGCAGTGAGAACTGAGAATGACTAAAATCTATCAATAAGACAAGAAAAGAAAGCTGACTCCCTGTCAGGAGATAAGCTACTCCTGGCATATCAGCTAGGGCTCAGGGGAAGCACAGAGGAATTGGCGAGATGACCTGGGCCAGGGTGAAGGAGACAAACACTGAGGATCATCAAAATGTATCAAAGCAGAAATCCAGAAGCTGCTGAGAGCATAACACTAAAGTGGACTTAAAACACACCCACCATGGCTCATGGAATTTGCGGAAGAGGGGGCCGAAAGATTGTCAAGAGCCACAGGGTGGGGGAATATCCAGAGGCATTGCCCCCCACTACCCCCTCACAATGACAGCTGCTCTCACAACTCAACCCACAACCCCATGGTGAATACCTGCAATCCCACTGAGTAGGGCCCTCAGAGGAATGGGGGCAGAGAGGAAAGGAAACGATGGTACCAACACACGCTGTGTCCATGCGAAGTTTCTACTTAAATATATCAGAGAGCTCCAGTGTTGTTAAGAGGCTCCAGCTCAAATAAGAACAGGAGTTAAGGGTGATGGAGCTGGGCCAGCTGGGCGTGATGGTGCACACCTTTAATCCCAGCACTCGGGAGGCAAGGTAGGAGGATTGCCATGAGTTCTAGGCCACCCTACATAGTTAATTCCAGGTCAGCCTGAACTAGAGTGAGACCTACCTCGCAAAACCAAAACCAAAAACAAAAAAAAAAAAAAAAAAAAAAAGAAAAAAAGAGTGATGGAGCTGAACACCTGACCTTTGGATCCTGCCACTGCAAATAAGTGTTTCCCGTCACAAGTGGGCATAAAGGGCACTACAAGGGCACATACACATATACACATACACACATACACACACACCCCACATTGTACACATACATAACTCACAAGCAAAAAAGTTATAAAGAGTCCACATTACTAACGATACCCTCAAATACAAAAGCTCATGAAGGCCTGTTATGGTCAATTATATGCTGACAAACTTGAATCGGAGGGGATGGATCAATTCCCAGAAACATACAATCTGCCAAGACTGAATCATGAAGAAATCGAGACTCTGAACACATCAATAATGAGTAGCAGGATTCAATCCGTGATATGTTTTGAGTATGATTTGAGGGTGCCTAAAGAGTTTCGTGTGTGGCCAAGTGGGGCATTGCGCCCTTGCATCACTTTGCATCTGGTTAAACGTGGGACCTGGAGATTGGAACTGCTGGCAATTGGAACCAGCGTTCTTAGGCTTAGGAGGCAGGTGCCTTAACCACTAAGCCATCTCTCCAGCCCCTGAATTCCTTTTTAAACAAACAGGGGCTAATGGTGGGTGACATTGGAGATGCTGGTCCCAAGATACAGTTCAGTTATACAGGATGAAAATAGTTATGGAGATACAATGCATAGATAGTGTGGTGACTGGGCTGAAAAGATGGCTTAGTGGTTAAGGCATTTGCCTATGAAACCTAAGGACCCAGGTTCGATTTCCCAGTACCCATGTAAGCCAGATGCACAAGGTGGCATATACATCTGGAGTTCGTTTGTAGTGGCTAAAAGCCCTGGTGTGTCCATTCTCTCTCTCTCTCTCTCTCAAAATAAATAAATAAAAATAAACAGAGGGCTGGAAAGATGGTCCCATGTAAGCCAGACTCACAAGGCGATGCAAGTGTGCAAGGTTGCACATGTGCACAAGGCAGCACACGTGTCTGGGGTTTGACTGCAGTGTCTGGGGGCCCTGCCATGCCAAGTCTCTCTCTTTTTCTCTTTCCCTTGCTCTCTCTCTCATAAAAAACAAATAGACAATGTGGTGACTGTAGCTCCTAAAACTTAAGGTATACTTGAAATTTGCTGAAGGTAGATCATAACTACTATACATCACACATACAGCAGTCATGCTACCTGATGCACATACTAAGTAGCTTGCTTGTACCCATCATTCGGCAACATGCATAGATACCAACACACCCATCAGTTCAATCCTCAAGCAAACAACATTTTATATCAAACTCAGGTACATCAAACGTTTTGAAGAAATTGATTTCAGTCTCCAGTTCTAGATCTACACTTAACACATGTTTTAGTTGTTGGTTTTTACCAGTGAACCATATTCCCAGTTCTACGCTTGCGCAGGTTTATTGCTTTTACAACTTAAATCGACGAAAGACAATTTTGGAGGATAAAGTGCTTTCACTTAAAATATATTTTACTTAAGTTATTAAATAAAAGTCTGTAAAATAGTTGAGAGTTAACTTGTCCAATGTGAAGAGGTTATGCATAACCATTGGCAGCACTGCCAGTCCACCTCCCGGGGCTGCACCAAGTCTTCAAGGCAGTCCATGGTCCTCTACAAGCAGAAAGATCTCTCCATGAAGACAGCCGCGTGTTTGCCCAGAGAGGATCCCAGCCCTTTGATGGTGGAGGGCTCGTGCTCCTGTTCTGTGGGTTCAGCGCTGACTTCTGGCTAGCTCGGTCTCTTGCTCCTATTGCACAATCATAGGAATGAATATGGCCCTAATGCAGTTCTTTCCCTCCCTCCCTCCCCTCCCTCCCTCCCTCCCTCCCTCCCTCCCTCCCCTCCCTCCCTCCCTCCCTCCCTCCCTTCCTTCCTTTCTTCCTAGAAAGAGGAGGGGGGAGAGAGAGAGAGAGAGAGAGGGAGAGAGAATGAGCATGCCACTGCAAACGAACTCCAGACATATGCGCCCCTTTGTGCATCTGGCTTACGTGGGTCCTGGAGAATTGAATCAGGATCCTTTGGCTTTGCAGGCAAACACCTTAACCACTAAGCCATCTCTCCAGCCCCCAGTTCTGAGTTCTTTATCTTTTGTTTTCTCCATTTGTCCTCCTGATGCCTTCTCAGAGGCTCTCACTATTCTCTACCCCATTAGGTTTGACTTCTTCCTGTTCCTGGACTCACATTGCCAAAGCTTCATCTTTGTACGGTGTAGAGGACTGTGTAGAGGACAGCCTCGCTGGCTTGACTCTCTTGGGAACAACATTCTGAGCTCTGCTCTGTTCTTTATCCTTACAGCCAGGTGTCAACGGTCAGGCACAGGAACCCAACTTCTGACAGACTGTTCTCAGGAACTGTGCCTTTCTTTTCCCTTGGTTTCTGTATTATTGCTCTGATCTATTTCTGTACATCTCAGTTTTGACGTGCTACCCTCATTCTGATTCTGCTTGAAGTACTTTGAACCTACCCTCCTGGATGCTGTATGTTAGCTCTACCTAATTCAGGATTCTCTGTGTGATTTTTCTTGTTCCAGTCTGTCTTTACCTTGCCACTTGGGCTCTTTTTTGGACTGCAGTACCTGCTAATGTCAGTGTGGAATCAAGTCACAGACACTGCCAAGTACAGGGGTTTAAATGGAAACAACATTAAAAAAAAATCTTTTTCAATGTTCTCACATGATGATTTTTCTAGAGATTAGAAAAAGCAACACACAAAATATTTGGAATCATTTTTTTTGTGTGTGCATACTTATTTATATATGGGTGTGTATGGAGGCCTGAGGAGAACCTTAGATGTCATGCACCTTGTAAAAAATTTTTTATTTATTTATTTAGAGAGAGAGAGAGAGAGAGAGAGAGAGAGAGAGAGAGAACATACCAGGGCCTCTAGACACTGCAAATGTACTCCAGACGCATGCACCACCATGTGCATCTGGCTTATGTGGGTACTGAGGAATTGAACCTGGGTTCTTAGAGTTTGCTGCCAAGCACTTTAATCCCTAAACCATCTCTCCAGCCCTCCATGTGGGACTTTTTTTATGTTTGTTTTTTTCAAGATAGGGTCTTGCTGTAGCCCAGACTGAGCAGGAATTCACTATGTAGTCTCAGGGTGGCCTTGAACTCACAGTGATCTTCCTACCTCAGCCTCCTGAGTACTGGGATTAAAGGTGTGCACCACCACGGCCGGCACGTGTGGCTTTTTTACATGGGTTCTGGAAATCAAACTCAGGTCCTTATGCTTGCAAGGTGAGGACTTTAGCAGCCCGGGTCATTCCTCTCCCTCTCTTTCCTCCTTCCCTCCTTCCCTCCCTTCTTCCTTCCCTCCCTCCCTCCCTCCTTCCCTTCCTTCCTTCCTTCCTTCCCTCCTTCCTTCCTTCATTCTTCCCTCCCTCCCTTCCTTCCTTCCCTCCATCTCTCACTTCTTCCATTCCTTTCTTCCTTTTTGTTTGTTTATTTCTATTTTTGAGATAGAGTTTCACTTTGGATCTCAGGCTGGCCTAGAACTCACCATGTAGGGCATGTCCAGGCTGGCCTCAAACTTGGTATCATCCTGCCTCATCCACTTAAGAGCTGGGATTTTTGGGTGTGTGCCACCATTTCCAGCTCAGAAGTCATTATTTCTTCAACAGAAAAACAATAAACTTATCAAAAGCCAACAAGAAGTCTCACAACACAAATTGCTATTCTCATGTAGCTTAACATGTAACTTAAACCTTCATTTGCTATACATCTGAGATAGGTGAAATATATATATATATATTTCACAGGTGCAGTGGTGCATGTGGAATTACAGTGCTGGTGCATGTGCCA